>CAKAJE020001428.1:0-44599 GCA_916610135.2 Macropis europaea
TCTGAAATAGGAGCGTCGTAAATTGAACAAATGTGATAGAATTTCGCTGAATTCTTATATTAACCAAAATATAAAATGATATAATCGGGTCTCTGATTGCCGTATCACAGAAGTTTAATTGTGCATTTTGCTCGCCATTCCACGCCCCTTAAGATGCCGCTTAGCCCAATACGCTACCTGAAATAGGTGCGACGTAAATTGAACAAATGTGATAGAATTTCGCTGAATTCTTATATTAACCAAAATATAAAATGATCTAATCGGGTCTCTGATTGCCCTATCATAGAAGTTTAATAGTTCATTTTACTCGCCATTTCATGCGCTTTGAGATGCCGCTTAGCCCAATGCGCTATCTGAAATATGAGCGACGTAAATTGAACAAATGTGATAGAATGTTGCTGAATTCTTAAATTAACCATAATATAAAATGATCTAATCGGGTCTCTGTTTGCCCTACACTAGAAGTTTAATAGTGCATTTCACTCGTTATTTCATGCGCTTTGAGATGCCGCTTAGCCCAATAAGCTACCTGAAATAGGAGCGACGTAAATTGAACAAATGTGATAGAATTTCGCTGAATTCTTACATTAACAAAAATATAAAATGATCTAATCTGGTCTCTGATTGCCCTATCATATATGTTTAATAGTTCATTTTACTCGCCACTCCACGCGCTTTAAGATGTCGCCTAACCCAGTACGCTATCTGAAATAGGAGCGACTTAAGTTGAACAAATGTGATAGAATTACGCTGAATTCTTATATTAACCGTAATATAAAATGATCTAATCGGGTCTCTGTTTGCCTTACCCTAGAAGTATAATAGTGCATTTTACACGCCATTTCATGCGCTTTGAGATGCCGCATAGCCCAATACGCCATCTGAAATAGGAGCGACGTCAATTGAACAAATGTGATGGAACTTCCATGAATTCTTACATTAACCTTAATGTAAAATGACCTAATCGGGACTCTGTTCCCCCTATCCTAGAAGTTTAATAGTGCATTTCACTCGTCATTTCATGCGCTTTGAGATGCCGCTTAGCCCAATACGCTAACTGAAATAGGAGCGACGTAACTTGAGCAAATGTGATAGAATTTCGTTGAATTCGTATATTAACCAAAATATAAAATGTTCTAATCGGATCTCTGATTGCCCTATCATAGAAGTTTAATAGTGCATTTTAGTCGCCATTTCATGCGCTTTGAGGTGCCGCTTTGCCGAATACGCTATCTAAAATAGGAGCGACGTAAATTGAACAAATGTGATAGAATTACGCTGAATTCTTATATTACCCAAAATATAAAATGTTCTAATCGGGTCTCTGATTGCCCTATCATAGAAGGTTAATAGTGCATTTTACTCGCCATTTCATGTGCTTGGAGATGCCGCTTAGCCCAATACGTTATCTGAAATAGGAACGACGTAAATTGAACAAATGTGATTGAATTTTGCTGAATTGTTAAATTAACCATAATATAAAATGATCTAATCGGGTCTCTGTTTGCCCTACCCTAGAAGTTTAATAGTACATTTTACTCGCCATTTCATGCGCTTTCAGATGGCGCTTAGCCCAATACGCTATGTGAAATAGGAGCGACGTAAATTGAACAAATGTGATAGAAATTCGCTGAATTCTTAAATTAACCATAATATAAAATGATCTAATCGGGTCTCTGTTTGCCCTAGCCTAGAAGTTTAATAGTGCATTTTATTCGCCATTTCATGCGCTTTGGGATGCCGCTTAGCCCAATACGCTATCTGAAATAGGAGCGACGTCAATTGAACAAATCTGATATAATTTCGCTGAATTCTTAAATTAACTATAATATAAAGTGATCTAATCGGGTCTCTGTTGGCTCTACCCTAAATGTTTAATAGTGCATTTTACTCGCCATTTCTTGCACTTTGAGATGCCACCTAGCCCAGTACGATATCTGAAATAGGAGCGACATAAATTGAACAAATGTGATAGAATTTCGCTGAATTCTTATATTAAACTGAACGTAAAATGATCTAATCGGGTCTCTGTTCGCCCTACCCTAGAAGTTTAATAGTGTATTTCACTCGTCATTTCATGCGCTTTGAGATGCCGCTTAGCCCAATACGCTATCTGAAATAGGAGCGACGTAAATTGAACAAATGTGATAGAATTTCGCTGAATTCTTATATTAACCAAAATATAAAATGATCTAATCGGGTCTCTGATTGCCCTATCATAGAAGTTTAATAGTGCATTTTACTCGACATTTCATGCGCTTGAGATGCCGCTTAGCCGAGTACGCTATCTGAAATAGGAGCGACGTAAATTGAACAAATGTGATAGAATTTCGCTGAATTCTTATATTAACCAAAACATAAAATGATCTAATCGGGTCTCTGATTGCCCTATCATAGAAGCTTAATAGTGCATTTTACTCGCCATTCTGCGCGCTTTAAGATGCCGCCTAGCCCAGTGCGCTATCTGAAATACGAGCGACGTGAATTGAACAAATGTGATAGAATTTCGCTGAATTCTTAAATTAACCATAATATAAAATGATCTAGTCGGGTCTCTGATTGCCCTATCATAGAAGTTTAACAGTGCATTTCACTCATGATTTCATGCGCTTTGAGATGCCGCTGTGCCCAATAAGCTATCTGAAATAGGATCGACGGAAATTGAACAAATGTGATAGAATTTCCCTGAATTCTTATATTAACCTTAATGTAAAATGATCTAATCGGGTCTCAGTTCGCCCAACCATAGTAGTCTAATAGTGCATTTCACTCGTCATTTCATGCGCTTTGAGATGCCGCTTAGCCCAATACGCTATCTGAAATAGGAGCAACGTAAATTGAGCAAATGTGATAGAATTTTGCTTAATTCTTAAATTAACCACAATATAAAATGATCTAATCGGGTCTCTGTTTGCCCTACCCTAGAAGTTTAATAGTGCATTTTACTCGTCATTTCATGCGCTTTGATATGCCGCTTAGCCCAATACGCTATCTGAAATAGGAGCGATGTAAATTGAACAAATGTGATAGAATTACGCTGAATTCTTATATTAACGGTAATATAAAATGATCTAATCGGGTCTCTGTTTGCCTTGTCCTAGAAGTTTAGTATTGCATTTTAGTCGCCATTTCATGCGATTTGAGATGCCGCATAGCCCAATACGCTATCTGAAATAGGAGCGACGTAAGTTGAACAAAAGTTATAGAATTTCTCTGAAATCTTATATTAAACAAAATATAAAATGATCTAATCGGGTCTCTGATTGCCGTAGCATAAAAGCTTAGGAGTGCATTTTACTCGCCATTCCACGCGCTTCAAGATGCCGCCTAGCCCAGGACGCTATCTGAAATAGGAGCGACGTAAATTGACCAAATGTGATAGAATTTTGCTTAATTCTTAAATTAACCATAATATAAAATGATCTAATCGGGTCTCTGATTGCCCTATCATAGAATTTTAATAGTGCATTTTACACGCCATTCCACCCGCTTTAAGATGCCACCTAGCCCCGTACGCTATCTGAAATAGGAGCGACGTAAATTGAACAAATGTGATAGAATTTTGCTGAATTCTTAAATTAACCACAATATAAAATGATCTAATCGAGTCTCTGTTTGCCCTACCCTAGAAGTTTAATAGTGCATTTTACTCGTCATTTCATGCGCTTTGAGGTGCCGCTTATCCCAATACGCTATCTGAAATAGGAGCGACGTAAGTTGAACAAATGTGATAGAATTTCGCTGAATTCTTTTATGAACCATAATGTAAAATGATCTAATCGGGTCTCTGTTCGCCCTAGCCTAGAAGTTTAATAGTGCATTTTAGTCGTCATTTCATGCGCTTTTAGATGCCGCTTAGCCCAGGACGCTATCTAAAATAGGAACGACGTAAATTGAACAAATGTGATAGAATTTTGCTGAATTCTTAAATTAACCGTAATATAAAATGATCTAATCGGGTCTCTGTTTGCCCTACCCTAGAAGTTTAATAGTGCATTTTACTCGTCATTTCATGCGCTTTAAGATGCCGCCTAGCCCAGTACGCTATCTGAAATAGGAGCGACGTAAATTGAACAAATGTGATAGAATTTTGCTGAATTCTTAAATTAACCACAATATAAAATGATCTAATCGAGTCTCTGTTTGCCCTACCCTAGAAGTTTAATAGTGCATTTTACTCGTCATTTCATGCGCTTTGAGGTGCCGCTTATCCCAATACGCTATCTGAAATAGGAGCGACGTAAGTTGAACAAATGTGATAGAATTTCGCTGAATTCTTTTATGAACCATAATGTAAAGTGATCTAATCGGGTCTCTGTTCGCCCTAGCCTAGAAGTTTAATAGTGCATTTTAGTCGTCATTTCATGCGCTTTTAGATGCCGCTTAGCCCAGGACGCTATCTAAAATAGGAACGACGTAAATTGAACAAATGTGATAGAATTTTGCTGAATTCTTAAATTAACCGTAATATAAAATGATCTAATCGGGTCTCTGTTTGCCCTACCCTAGAAGTTTAATAGTGCATTTTACTCGTCATTTCATGCGCTTTGAGGTGCCGCTTATCCCAATACGCTATCTGAAATAGGAGCGACGTAAGTTGAACAAATGTGATAGAATTTTGCTTAATTCTTAAATTAACCATAATATAAAATGATCTAATCGGGTCTCTGATTGCCCTATCATAGAATTTTAATAGTGCATTTTAAACGCCATTCCACCCGCTTTAAGATGCCGCCTAGCCCAGTACGCTCTCTGAAATAGGAGCGACGTAAGTTGAACAAATGTGATAGAATTACGCTGCATTCGTATATTGACCGTAATATAAAATGATCTAATCGGGTCTCTGTTTGCGTTATCCTAGAAGTTTAATAGTGCATTTTACTCGCCATTTCATGCGCTTTGAGATGCCGCTTAGCCCAATACGCTATCTGAAATAGGAGCGACGTAAATTGAACAAATGTGATAGAATTTTGCTGAATTCTTAAATTAACCATAGTATAAAATGATCTAATCGGGTCTCTGATTGCCCTACCCTAGAAGTTTACTGGTGCATTTTACTCGCCATTTCATGCGCTTTGAGATGCCGCTTAGCCCAATACGCTATCTGAAATATCAGCGACGTAAGTTGAACAAATGTGATAGAATTTCGCTGAATTCTTTTATTAAACAAAATATAAAATGATCTAATCGGGTCTCTGATTGCCCTATCATAGAAGTTTAATAGTGCATTTTACTCGCCATTTCATGCGCTTTGAGATGCCACTTCGCACAATACGCTATCTGAAATAGGAGCGACGTAAGTTGAACAAATGTGATAGAATTTCGCTGAATTCTTTTATTAACCATAATATCAAATGATCTAATCGGGTCTCTGATTGCCCTATCATAGAAGTTTAATAGTGAATTTTACTCGCCATTTCATGCGCTTTGAGATGCCGCTTAGCCCAATACGCTATCTGAAATAGGAGCGACGTAAATTGAACAAATGTGATAGAATTTCGCTGAATTCTTATATGAACAAAAACATAAAATGATGTAATCGGTTCTCTGATTGCCCTATCATAGAAGTTTAATAGTGCATTTTACTCGCCATTCCACGCGCTTTAAGATGCCGCCTAGCCCAGGACGCTATCTGAAACAGGAGCTACGTAAGTTGAACAAATGTGACAGAGTTACGCTGAATCCTTATATTAACCGCAATATAAAATGATCTAATCGGGTCTCTGTTTGCCTTATCCTAGAAGTTTAATAGTGCATTTTACTCGCCATTTCATGCGCTTTGAGATGCCGCTTAGCCCAATACGCTATCTGAAATAGGAGCGACGTAAATTGAACAAATGTGATAGAATTTCGCTGAATTCTTATATTAACGAAAACATAAAATGATCTAATCGGGTCTCTGATTGCCCTATCATAGAAGTTTAATAGTGCATTTTACTCGCCATTCAACGCGCCGTAAGATGCCGCCTAGCCCAGGACGCTATCTGAAATAGGAGCGACGTAAGTTGAACAAATGTGATAGAATTTCGCTGATTACTTTTATTAAACAAAATATAAAATGATCTAATCGGGTCTCTGATTGCCCTATCATAGAAGTTTAAGAGTGCATTTTACTCGCCATTTCTTGCGCTTTGAGATGCCGCATAGCCCAATACGCTATCTGAAATATCAGCGACGTAAGTTGAACAAATGTGATAGAATTTCGCTGAATCCTTTTATTAAACAAAATATAAAATGATCTAATCGGGTCTCTGATTGCCCTATCATAGAAGTTTAACAGTGCATTATACTTGCCATTTCATGCGCTTTCAGATGCCGCTTAGCCCGATACGCTATCTGAAATAGGAGCGACGTAAATTGAACAAATGTGATAGAATTCCGCTGAATTCTTAAATTAACCATAATGTAAAATGATCTAATCGGGTCTCTGTTCGGCCTAGCCTAGAAGTTTAATAGTGCATTTCACTCGCCATTTCATGCGCCTTCAGATGCCGCTTAGCCCAATAAGCTATCTGAAATAGGAGCGACGTAAATTGAACAAATCTGATAGAATTTCCCTGAAATCTTATATTAAACAAAATATAAAATGATCTAATCGGGTCTCTGATTGCCCTATCATAGAAGTTTAACAGTGCTTTTCACTCGTCATTTCATGCGCTTTGAGATGCCGCTTAGCCCAATAAGCTATCTGAAATAGGAGCGACGTAAATTGAACAAATGTGATAGAATTTCGCTGAATTCTTATATTGACCAAAACATAAAATGATGTAATCGGTTCTCTGATTGCCCTACCCTAGAAGTTTACTAGTGCATTTTACTCGCCATTTCATGCGCTTTGAGATGCCGCTTAGCCCAATACGCTATCTGAAATATCAGCGACGTAAGTTGAACAAATGTGATAGAATTTCGCTGAATTCTTTCATTAAACAAAATATAAAATGATCTAATCGGGTCTCTGATTGCCCTATCATAGAAGTTTAATAGTGCATTTTACTCGCCATTTCATGCGCTTTGAGATGCCACTTAAAACAATACGCTATCTGAAATAGGAGCGACGTAAGTTGAACAAATGTGATGGATTTTCGCTGAATTCTTTTATTAACCATAATATCGAATGATCTAATCGGGTCTCTGATTGCCCTACCCTAGAAGTTTACTAGTGCATTTTACTCGCCATTTCATGCGCTTTGAGATGCCGCTTAGCCCAATACGCTATCTGAAATATCAGCGACGTAAGTTGAACAAATGTGATAGAATTTCGCTGAATTCTTTTATTAAACAAAATATAAAATGATCTAATCGGGTCTCTGATTGCCCTATCATAGAAGTTTAATAGTGAATTTTACTCGCCATTTCATGCGCTTTGAGATGCCACTTAGCACAATACCCTATCCGAAATAGGAGCGACGTAAATTGAACAAATGTGATAGAATTTCGCTGAATTCTTATATTAACGAAAACATAAAATGATCTAATCGGGTCTCTGATTGCCCTATCATAGAAGTTTAATAGTGCATTTTACTCGCCATTCAACGCGCCGTAAGATGCCGCCTAGCCCAGGACGCTATCTGAAATAGGAGCGACGTAAGTTGAACAAATGTGATAGAATTTCGCTGAATACTTTTATTAAACAAAATATAAAATGATCTAATCGGGTCTCTGATTGCCCTATCATAGAAGTTTAAGAGTGCATTTTACTCGCCATTTCTTGCGCTTTGAGATGCCGCATAGCCCAATACGCTATCTGAAATATCAGCGACGTAAGTTGAACAAATGTGATAGAATTTCGCTGAATCCTTTTATTAAACAAAATATAAAATGATCTAATCGGGTCTCTGATTGCCCTATCATAGAAGTTTAACAGTGCATTATACTTGCCATTTCATGCGCTTTGAGATGCCACTTAGCCCAATACGCTATCTGAAATAGGAGCGACGTAAGTTGAACAAATGTGATAGAATTTCGCTGAATTCTTTTATTAACCATAATGTAAAATGATCTATTCGGGTCTCTGTTTGCCCTATCATAGAATTTTAATAGTGCATTTTATTCGCCATTTCATGCGCTTTGAGATGCCGCTTAGCACAGTACGCTACCTGAAATAGGAGCGACGTAAATTGAACAAATGTGATAGAATTTCGCTGAATTCTTAAATTAACCATAATATAAAATGATTTAATCGGGTCTTTGTTTGCCCTACCCTAGAAGTTTAATAATGCATTTTACTCGCCATTTCATGCGCTTTCAGATGCCGCTTAGCCCAATACGCTATCTGAAATAGGAGCGACGTAAATTGAACAAATGTGATAGAATTTCGCTGAATTCTTAAATTAACCATAATGTAAAATGATCTAATCGGGTCTCTGTTCGCCCTAGCCTATAAGTTTAATAGTGCATTTGACTCGTCATTTCATGCGCTTTGAGATGCCGCTAAGCCCAATAAGCTATCTGTAATAGGAGCGACGTAAATTGAACAAATGTGATAGAATTTCGTTGAATTCTTATATTAACCAAAACATAAAATGATCTAATCGGGTCTCTGATTGCCCTATCATAGAAGTTTAATAGTGCATTTTACTCGCCATTCCACGCGCTTTAAGATGCCGCCTAGCCCAGTACGCTATCTGAAATAAGAGCGACGTAAATTGAACAAATGTGATAAAATTTTGCTGACATATTAAATTAACCATAATATAAAATGATCTATTCGGGTCTCTGTTTGCCCAACCCTAGAAGTTTAATAGTGCATTTTACTCGCCATTTCATGCGCCTTCAGATGCCGCTTAGCCCAATAAGCTATCTGAAATAGGAGCGACGTAAATTGAACAAATGTGATAGAATTTCGCTGAATTCTTATATTAACCAAAACATAAAATGATGTAATCGGTTCTCTGATTGCCCTATCATAGAAGTTTAATAGTGCATTTTACTCGCCATTCCACGCGCTTTAAGATGCCGCCTAGCCCAGGACGCTATCTGAAAGAGGAGCTACGTAAGTTGAACAAATGTGACAGAGTTACGCTGAATTCTTATATTAACCGCAATATAAAATGATCTAATCGGGTCTCTGTTTGCCTTATCCTAGAAGTTTAATAGTGCATTTTACTCGCCATTTCATGCGCTTTGAGATGCCGCTTAGCCCAATACGCTATCTGAAATAGGAGCGACGTAAATTAAACAAATGTGATAGAATTTCGCTGAATTCTTATATTAACCAAAATATAAAATGATCTAATCGGCTCTCTGATTGCCCTATCATAGAAGTTTAATAGTGCATTTTACTCGCCATTCCACGAGCTTTAAGATGCCGCCTAGCCCAGTACGCTATCTGAAATAGGAACGACGTAAATTGAACAAATGTGATAGAATTTTGCTGAATTCTTAAATTAACCATAGTATAAAATGTTCTAATCGGGTCTCTGATTGCACTACCCTAGAAGTTTACTAGTGCATTTTACTCGCCATTTCATGCGCTTTGAGATGCCGCTTAGCCCAATACGCTATCTGAAATATCAGCGACGTAAGTTGAACAAATGTGATAGAATTTCGCTGAATTCTTTTATTAAACAAAATATAAAATGATCTAATCGGGTCTCTGATTGCCCTATCATAGAAGTTTAATAGTGCATTTTACTCGCCATTTCATGCGCTTTGAGATGCCACTTAGCACAATACGCTATCTGAAATAGGAGCGACGTAAGTTGAACAAATGTGATGGAATTTCGCTGAATTCTTTTATTAACCATAATATCAAATGATCTAATCGGGTCTCTGATTGCCCTACCCTAGAAGTTTACTAGTGCATTTTACTCGCCATTTCATGCGCTTTGAGATGCCGCTTAGCCCAATACGCTATCTGAAATATCAGCGACGTAAGTTGAACAAATGTGATAGAATTTCGCTGAATTCTTTTATTAAACAAAATATAAAATGATCTAATCGGGTCTCTGATTGCCCTATCATAGAAGTTTAATAGTGAATTTTACTCGCCATTTCATGCGCTTTGAGATGCCACTTAGCACAATACGCTATCCGAAATAGGAGCGACGTAAATTGAACAAATGTGATAGAATTTCGCTGAATTCTTATATTAACCAAAACATAAAATGATGTAATCGGTTCTCTGATTGCCCTATCATAGAAGTTTAATAGTGCATTTTACTCGCCATTCCACGCGCTTTAAGATGCCGCCTAGCCCAGGACGCTATCTGAAATAGGAGCTACGTAAGTTGAACAAATGTGACAGAATTACGCTGCATTCTTATATTAACCGTAATATAAAATGATCTAATCGGGTCTCTGTTTGCCTGATCCTAGATGTTAAATAGTGCATTTTACTCGCCATTTCATGCGCTTTGAGATGCCGCTTAGCCCAATACGCTATCTGAAATAGGAGCGACATAAATTGAACAAATGTGATAGAATTTCGCTGAATTCTTATATTAACGAAAACATAAAATGATCTAATCGGGTCTCTGATTGCCCTATCATAGAAGTTTAATAGTGCATTTTACTCGCCATTCAACGCGCCTTAAGATGCCGCCTAGCCCAGGACGCTATCTGAAATAGGAGCGACGTAAGTTGAACAAATGTGATAGAATTTCGCTGAATACTTTTATTAAACAAAATATAAAATGATCTAATCGGGTCTCTGATTGCCCTATCATAGAAGTTTAAGAGTGCATTTTACTCGCCATTTCTTGCGCTTTGAGATGCCGCATAGCCCAATACGCTATCTGAAATATCAGCGACGTAAGGTGAACAAATGTGATAGAATTTCGCTGAATTCTTTTATTAAACAAAATATAAAATGATCTAATCGGGTCTCTGATTGCCCTATCATAGAAGTTTAACAGTGCATTATACTTGCCATTTCATGCGCTTTGAGATGCCACATAGCCCAATACGCTATCTGAAATAGGAGCGACGTAAGTTGAACAAATGTGATAGAATTTCGCTGAATTCTTTTATTAACCATAATGTAAAATGATCTATTCGGGTCTCTGTTTGCCCTATCATAGAATTTTAATAGTGCATTTTATTCGCCATTTCATGCGCTTTGAGATGCCGCTTAGCACAGTACGCTACCTGAAATAGGAGCGACGTAAATTGAACAAATGTGATAGAATTTCGCTGAATTCTTAAATTAACCATAATATAAAATGATTTAATCGGGTCTTTGTTTGCCCTACCCTAGAAGTTTAATAATGCATTTTACTCGCCATTTCATGCGCTTTCAGATGCCGCTTAGCCCAATACGCTATCTGAAATAGGAGCGACGTAAATTGAACAAATGTGATAGAATTTCGCTGAATTCTTAAATTAACCATAATGTAAAATGATCTAATCGGGTCTCTGTTCGCCCTAGCCTATAAGTTTAATAGTGCATTTGACTGGCCATTTCATGAGCTTTGAGATGCCGCTAAGCCCAATAAGCTATCTGTAATACGAGCGACGTAAATTGAACAAATGTGATAGAATTTCGTTGAATACTTATATTAACCAAAACATAAAATGATCTAATCGGGTCTCTGATTGCCCTATCATACAAGTTTAATAGTGCATTTTACTCGCCATTCCACGCGCTTTAAGATGCCGCCTAGCCCAGTACGCTATCTGAAATAAGAGCGACGTAAATTGAACAAATGTGATAAAATTTTGCTGACATATTAAATTAACCATAATATAAAATGATCTATTCGGGTCTCTGTTTGCCCAATCCTAGAAGTTTAATAGTGCATTTTACTCGCCATTTCATGCGCCTTCAGATGCCGCATAGCCCAATAAGCTATCTGAAATAGGAGCGACGTAAATTGAACAAATGTGATAGAATTTCCCTGAAATCTTATATTAAACAAAATATAAAATGATCTAATCGGGTCTCTGATTGCCCTATCATAGAAGTTTAACAGTGCTTTTCACTCGTCATTTCATGCGCTTTGAGATGCCGCTTAGCCCAATAAGCTATCTGAAATAGGAGCGACGTAAATTGAACAAATGTGATAGAATTTCGCTGAATTCTTATATTAACCAAAACATAAAATGATGTAATCGGTTCTCTGTTTGCCCAACCCTAGAAGTTTAATAGTGCATTTTACTCGCCATTTCATGCGCTTTGAGATGCCGCTTAGCCCAATACGCTATCTGAAATAGGAGCGACATAAATTGAACAAATGTGATAGAATTTCGCTGAATTCTTATATTAACCAAAATATAAAATGATCTAATCGGGTCTCTGATTGCCCTATCATAGAAGTTTAATAGTGCGCTTTACTCGACATTCCACGCGCTTTAAGATGCCGCCTAGCCCAGTACGCTATCTGAAATAGGAGCGACGTAAATTGAACAAATGTGATAGAATTTTGCTGAATTCTTAAATTGTCCATAATATAAAATGATCTAATCGCGTCTCTCTTTGCCCTACCCTAGAAGTTTAATAGTGCATTTTACTCGCCATTTCTTAAGCTTTGAGATGCCGCTTAGCCCAATACGCTATCTGAAATAGCAGCGACGTAAATTGAACAAATGTGATAGAATTTCACTGAATTCTTATATTAACCAAAATATAAAATGATCTAATCGGGTCTCTGATTGCCCTATCATAGAAGTTTAATAGTGCATTTTACTCGACATTCCACGCACTGTAAGATGCCGCTTAGCCCAGTACGCTATCTGAAATAGGAGCGACGTAAATTGAACAAATGTGATAGAATTTTGCTGAATTCTTAAATTAACCATAATATAAAATGATCTAATCGGGTCTCTGTTCGCCCTACCCTAGAAGTTTAATATTGCATTTTACTCGCCATTCCGGGCGCTTTAAGATGCCGCCTAGCCCAGTACGCTGTCTGAAATAGGAGCGACGTAAATTGAGCAAATGTGATAGAATGTCGCTGAAATCTTATATTAACCATAATGTAATATGATCTAATCGGGTCTCTGATTGCCCTATCGTTGAAGGTTAATTGTGCATTTTACTCGCCATTCCACGCGCTTTAAGATGCCGAATAGCACAATACGCTACCTGAAATAGGAGCGACGTAACTGGAACAAATGTGATAGAATTTCGCTGAATTCTTATATTAACCATAATATGAAATGATCTAAACGGGTCTCTGTTTGCCTTACCATAGAAGTTTAATAGTGCATTTTATTCGCCATTTCCTGCGCTTTGAGATGCCGCTTAGCCCAATACGCTATCTGAAATAGGAGCGACGTAACTGGAACAAATGTGATATAATTTCGCTGAATTCTTATATTAACCAAAATATAAGATGATCTAATCTGGCCTCTGATTGCCCTATCATAGAAGGTTAATATTGCATTTTACTCGCCATTCCGGGCGCTTTAAGATGCCGCGTAGCCCAGTACGCTATCTGAAATAGGAGCGACGTAAATTGAGCAAATGTGATAGAATTACGCTGAGTTCTTATATTAACCGTAATATAAAATGATCTAATCGGGTCTCTGTTTGCTTTACCCTAGAAGTTTAATAGTGCATTTCACTCGTCATTTCATGCGCTTTGAGATGCCGCTTAGCCCAATACGCTATCTGAAATAGGAGCGACGTAAATTGAGCGAATGTGATAGAATTTTGCTGAATTCTTAAATTAACCATAATTTAAAATGATCTAATCGGGTCTCTGTTTGCCCTACCCTAGAAGTTTAATAGTGCATTTTACTCGCCATTTCTTGCACTTTGAGATACCGCCTAGCCCAGTACGCTATATGAAATAGGAACGACGTAAATTGAACAAATGTGATAGAATTACGCTGCATTCTTATAATAACCGTAATATAAAATGATCTAATCGGGTCTCTCTTTGCCTTACCCTAGAAGTTTAATAGTGCATTTCACTCGTCATTTCATGCGCTTTGAGATGCCGCTTAGCCCAATACGCTATCTGACATAGGAGCGACGTAAATTGAACGAATGTGATAGAATTTCGTTGAATTCTTATATTAACCAAAATGTAAAATGGTCTAATCGGGTCTCTGATTCCCCTATCATAGAAGTTTAATAGTGCACTTTACTCGACATTCCACGCGCTTTAAGATACCGCTTAGCCCAATACGCTATCAGAACTATGAGCGACGTAAATTCAACAAATGTGATGGAATTTCGCTGAATTCTTATATTAACCAAAATATAAAATGATCTAATCGGGTCTCTGATTGCCCTATCATAAAAGTTTAGTAGTGCATTTTACTCGCCGTTCCACGCAGTTTAACGTGCCGCCTAGCGCAGTACGCTATCTGAACTGGAGCGACGTAAATTGAACAAATGTGATATAATTTCGCTGAATTCTTATATTAACCAAAATATAAAATGATCTAATCGGGTCTCTGATTGCCCTATCATAGAAGTTTAATAGTGCATTTTACCGGCCATTCCACGCGCTTTAAGATGGCGCCCAGTCCAGTACGCTATCTGAAATAGGAGCGACGTAAATTGAACAAAAGTGACAGAATTTTGCTGAATTCTTAAATTAATCATAATATAAAATGATCTAGTCGGGTCTCTGTTTGCCTTACCCCAGAAGTTTAATAGTGCATTTTACTCGCCATTTCATGCGCTTTGAGATGCCGCTCAGCCCAATACGCTATCTGAAATAGGAGCGACGTAAATTGAACAAACGTGATAGAATTTCCCTGAATTCTTATATAAACCAAAATATAAAATGATCTAATCGGGTCCCTGATTGCCCCATCATAGAAGTTTAATAGTGCATTTTACTCGCCATTCCACGCTATTTAAGATGCTGCCTAGCCCAGTACGCTATCTGAAATAGGAGCGATGTAAATTGAACAAATGTGCTATAATTTCCCTGAAATCTTATATAAGAAAATATAAAATGATCTAATCGGGTCTCTGATAGCCCTATCATAGAAGCTTAATAGTGAATTTTACTCGCCATTTCATGCGCTTTGAGATGCCGCTCAGCCCAATACGCTATCTGAAATAGGAGCGTCGTAAATTGAACAAATGTGATAGAATTTCGCTGAATTCTTATATTAACCAAAATATAAAATGATATAATCGGGTCTCTGATTGCCGTATCACAGAAGTTTAATTGTGCATTTTGCTCGCCATTCCACGCCCCTTAAGATGCCGCTTAGCCCAATACGCTACCTGAAATAGGTGCGACGTAAATTGAACAAATGTGATAGAATTTCGCTGAATTCTTATATTAACCAAAATATAAAATGATCTAATCGGGTCTCTGATTGCCCTATCATAGAAGTTTAATAGTTCATTTTACTCGCCATTTCATGCGCTTTGAGATGCCGCTTAGCCCAATGCGCTATCTGAAATATGAGCGACGTAAATTGAACAAATGTGATAGAATTTTGCTGAATTCTTAAATTAACCATAATATAAAATGATCTAATCGGGTCTCTGTTTGCCCTACACTAGAAGTTTAATAGTGCATTTCACTCGTCATTTCATGCGCTTTGAGATGCCGCTTAGCCCAATAAGCTACCTGAAATAGGAGCGACGTAAATTGAACAAATGTGATAGAATTTCGCTGAATTCTTACATTAACAAAAATATAAAATGATCTAATCTGGTCTCTGATTGCCCTATCATACATGTTTAATAGTTCATTTTACTCGCCACTCCACGCGCTTTAAGATGTCGCCTAACCCAGTACGCTATCTGAAATAGGAGCGACTTAAGTTGAACAAATGTGATAGAATTACGCTGAATTCTTATATTAACCGTAATATAAAATGATCTAATCGGGTCTCTGTTTGCCTTACCCTAGAAGTATAATAGTGCATTTTACACGCCATTTCATGCGCTTTGAGATGCCGCATAGCCCAATACGCCATCTGAAATAGGAGCGACGTCAATTGAACAAATGTGATGGAACTTCCATGAATTCTTACATTAACCTTAATGTAAAATGACCTAATCGGGACTCTGTTCCCCCTATCCTAGAAGTTTAATAGTGCATTTCACTCGTCATTTCATGCGCTTTGAGATGCCGCTTAGCCCAATACGCTAACTGAAATAGGAGCGACGTAACTTGAGCAAATGTGATAGAATTTCGTTGAATTCGTATATTAACCAAAATATAAAATGTTCTAATCGGATCTCTGATTGCCCTATCATAGAAGTTTAATAGTGCATTTTAGTCGCCATTTCATGCGCTTTGAGGTGCCGCTTTGCCGAATACGCTATCTAAAATAGGAGCGACGTAAATTGAACAAATGTGATAGAATTACGCTGAATTCTTATATTAACCAAAATATAAAATGTTCTAATCGGGTCTCTGATTGCCCTATCATAGAAGGTTAATAGTGCATTTTACTCGCCATTTCATGTGCTTGGAGATGCCGCTTAGCCCAATACGTTATCTGAAATAGGAACGACGTAAATTGAACAAATGTGATTGAATTTTGCTGAATTGTTAAATTAACCATAATATAAAATGATCTAATCGGGTCTCGGTTTGCCCTACCCTAGAAGTTTAATAGTACATTTTACTCGCCATTTCATGCGCTTTCAGATGGCGCTTAGCCCAATACGCTATCTGAAATAGGAGCGACGTAAATTGAACAAATGTGATAGAAATTCGCTGAATTCTTAAATTAACCATAATATAAAATGATCTAATCGGGTCTCTGTTTGCCCTAGCCTAGAAGTTTAATAGTGCATTTTATTCGCCATTTCATGCGCTTTGGGATGCCGCTTAGCCCAATACGCTATCTGAAATAGGAGCGACGTCAATTGAACAAATCTGATATAATTTCGCTGAATTCTTAAATTAACTATAATATAAAGTGATCTAATCGGGTCTCTGTTGGCTCTACCCTAAATGTTTAATAGTGCATTTTACTCGCCATTTCTTGCACTTTGAGATGCCACCTAGCCCAGTACGATATCTGAAATAGGAGCGACATAAATTGAACAAATGTGATAGAATTTCGCTGAATTCTTATATTAAACTTAACGTAAAATGATCTAATCGGGTCTCTGTTCGCCCTACCCTAGAAGTTTAATAGTGTATTTCACTCGTCATTTCATGCGCTTTGAGATGCCGCTTAGCCCAATACGCTATCTGAAATAGGAGCGACGTAAATTGAACAAATGTGATAGAATTTCGCTGAATTCTTATATTAACCAAAATATAAAATGATCTAATCGGGTCTCTGATTGCCCTATCATAGAAGTTTAATAGTGCATTTTACTCGACATTTCATGCGCTTTGAGATGCCGCTTAGCCGAGTACGCTATCTGAAATAGGAGCGACGTAAATTGAACAAATGTGATAGAATTTCGCTGAATTCTTATATTAACCAAAACATAAAATGATCTAATCGGGTCTCTGATTGCCCTATCATAGAAGCTTAATAGTGCATTTTACTCGCCATTCTGCGCGCTTTAAGATGCCGCCTATCCCAGTGCGCTATCTGAAATACGAGCGACGTGAATTGAACAAATGTGATAGAATTTCGCTGAATTCTTAAATTAACCATAATATAAAATGATCTAGTCGGGTCTCTGATTGCCCTATCATAGAAGTTTAACAGTGCATTTCACTCATCATTTCATGCGCTTTGAGATGCCGCTGTGCCCAATAAGCTATCTGAAATAGGATCGACGGAAATTGAACAAATGTGATAGAATTTCCCTGAATTCTTATATTAACCTTAATGTAAAATGATCTAATCGGGTCTCAGTTCGCCCTACCATAGTAGTCTAATAGTGCATTTCACTCGTCATTTCAAGCGCTTTGAGATGCCGCTTAGCCCAATACGCTATCTGAAATAGGAGCAACGTAAATTGAACAAATGTGATAGAATTTCGCTGAATTCTTATATTAACCAAAATATAAATTGATCTAATCGGGTCTCTGATTGCCCTATCATAGAAGTTTAGTAGTGCATTTTACTCGCCATTCCACGCGCTTTAGGATGCCGCATAGCCCAGTACGCTATCTGAAATAGGAGCGACGTAAATTGAACAAATGTGATAGAATTTCCCTGAAATCTTTTATTAAACAAAATGTAAAATGATCTAATCGGGTCTCTGTTTGCCTTATCCTAGAAGTTTAATAGTGCATTTTACTCGTCATTTCATGAGCTTTGAGATGCCGCTTAGCCCAATACGCTATCTGAAATAGTAGCGACGTAAATTGAACAAATGTGATAGAATTTCGCTGAATTCTTGTGTTAATCAAAATATAAAATGATATAATCGTGTCTCTGATTGCCCTATCATAGAAGTTTAATAGTGCATTTCACTCGCCATTCCACGCGCTTTAAGATGCCGTCTAGCCCAGTGCGCTATCTGAAATAGGAACGACGTAAATTGAACAAATGTGATAGAATTTTGCTGAATTCTTAAATTAACCATAATATAAACTGATCTAATCGGGTCCCTGTTTGCCCTACCCTAGAAGTTTAACAGTGCATTTTACTCGCCATTCCACGCGCTTTAAGATGCCGCCTAGCCCAGTACGCTATCTGAAATAGGAGCGACGTCAATTGAACAAATGTGATAGAATTTCCCTGAATTCGTATATTAACCTTAATGTAAAATGATCTAATCGGGGCTCTGTTCACCCTACCCTAGATGTTTAATAGTGCATTTCACTCGTCATTTCATGCGCTTTGAGATGCCGCTGAGCGCAGTACGCTATCTGAAATAGGAGCGACGTAAATTGAACAAATGTGATAGAATTTCGCTGAATTCTTATATTAACCAAAATATAAAATGATCTAATCGGGTCTCCGATTGCCCTATCATAGAAGTTTACTAGTGCATTTTAGTCGCCCTTCCACGCGCTTTAAAATGCCGCCTAGCCCAGTACGGTATCTGAAATAGGAGCGACGTAAATTGAACAAATGTGATAGAATTTTGCTGAATTCTTATGTTAACCAAAATATAAAATGAACTAATCGGGTCTCTGATTGCCCTATCATAGAAGTTTAATAGTGCATTTTACTCGCCATTTCTTGCGCTTTGAGATGCCGCTTAGCCCAATACGCTATCTGAAATAGCAGCGACGTAAATTGAACAAATGTGATAGAATTTCGCTGAATCCTTATATTAACCAAAATATAAAATGATCTAATCGGGTCTCTGATTGCCCTATCATAGAAGTTTAATAGTGCATTTTACTCGCCATTCCACGCACTGTAAGATGCCGCCTAGCCCTGTACGCTATCTGAAATAGGAGCGACGTAAATTGAACAAATGTGATAGAATTTTGCTGAATTCTTATGTTAACCAAAATATAAAATGATCTAATCGGGTCTCTGATTGCCCTATCATAGAAGTTTAATAGTGCGTTTTACTCGACATTCCACGCGCTTTAAGATGCCGCCTAGCCCAGTACGCTATCTGAAATAGGAGCGACGTAAACTGAACAAATGTGATAGAATTTTGCTGAATTCTTAAATTAACCATAATATAAAATGATGTAATCGGGTCTCTGATTGCCCTACCCTAGAAGTTTAATAGTGCATTTTACTCGCCATTTCATGCACTTTGAGATGCCGCCTAGCCCTGTACGCTATCTGAAATAGGAGCGACGTAAATTGAACAAATGTGATAGAATTTTGCTGAATTCTTAAATTAACCATAATATAAAATGCTCCAATCGGATCTCTGTTTGCCCTACCCTAGAAATTTAATAGTGCATTTTGCTCGTCATTTCATGAGCTTTGAGATGCCGCTTAGCCCAATACGCTATCTGAAATAGTAGCGACGTAAATTGAACAAATGTGATAGAATTTCGCTGAATTCTTGTGTTAATCAAAATATAAAATGATCTAATCGGGTCTCTGATTGCCCTATCATAGAAGGTTAATAGTGCATTTTACTCGCCATTTCAGGCGCTTTGAGATGCCGCTTAGCCCAATACGCTATCTGAAATAGGAGCGACGTAAATTGAACAAATGTGATAGAATTTTGCTGAATTCTTAAATTAACCATAATATAAACTGATCTAATCGGGTCCCTGTTTGCCCTACCCTAGAAGTTTAACAGTGCATTTTACTCGCCATTCCACGCGCTTTAAGATGCCGCCTAGCCCAGTACGCTATCTGAAATAGGAGCGACGTCAATTGAACAAATGTGATAGAATTTCCCTGAATTCGTATATTAACCTTAATGTAAAATGATCTAATCGGGGCTCTGTTCACCCTACCCTAGATGTTTAATAGTGCATTTCACTCGTCATTTCATGCGCTTTGAGATGCCGCTGAGCGCAGTACGCTATCTGAAATAGGAGCGACGTAAATTGAACAAATGTGATAGAATTTCGCTGAATTCTTATATTAACCAAAATATAAAATGATCTAATCGGGTCTCTGATTGCCCTATCATAGAAGTTTAGTAGTGCATTTTAGTCGCCCTTCCACGCGCTTTAAAATGCCGCCTAGCCCAGTACGCTATCTGAAATAGGAGCGACGTAAATTGAACAAATGTGATAGAATTTTGCTGAATTCTTATGTTAACCAAAATATAAAATGATCTAATCGGGTCTCTGATTGCCCTATCATAGAAGCTTAATAGTGCATTTTACTCGCCATTTCTTGCGCTCTGAGATGCCGCTTAGCCCAATACGCTATCTGCATTAGGAGCGATGTAAATCGAACAAATCTGATAGAATTTCGCTGAATTCTTTTATTAACCATAATGTAAAATGATCTTATCGGGTCTCTGTTCGCCCTAGCCTAGAAGTTTAATAGTGCATTTTATTCACCAGTTCATGCGCTTTGAGATCACGCTTAGCCCAATACGCTATCTGAAATAGTAGCGACGTAAATTGAACAAATGTGATAGAATTACCCTGAAATCTTATATAAAACAAAACATAAAATGATCTAATCGGGTGTCTGATTGCCCTATCATAGAAGTGTAGCAGTGCATTTTACTCGCCCTTCCACGCGCTTTAAGATGCCGCCTAGCCCAGTACGCTATCTGTAATAAGAGCGACGTAAGTTGAACAAATGTGATAGAATTACGCTGTATTCTTATATTAACCGTAATATAAAATGGTCTAATCTGGTCTCTGTTTGCCTTTTCCTAGAAGTTTAATAGTGCATTTTACTCGCCATTTCACGCGCTTTGAGATGCCGCTTAGCTCAATACTCTATCTGAAATAGGAGCGACGTAAATTGAACAGATGTGATAGAATTTCGCTGAATTCTTATATTAACCAAAATATAAAATGATCTGATCGGGTCTCTGATTGCCCTATCATAGATGTTTAATAGTGCATTTTACTCGCCATTTCATGCTCTTGGAGATGCCGCTTAGCCCAATATGCCCTCTGAAATATGAGCGCCGTAAATTGAGCAAATGTGATAGAATTTCCCTGAATTCTTATATTAACCTTAATGTAAAATGATCTAATCGGGTCTCTGATTGCCCTATCATAGAAGTTTAATAGTGCATTTAACTCGCCATTCCACGCGCTTTAAGATGTCGCCTAGCCCAGCAGGCTATCTGACATAGGAGTGACGTAAATTGAACAAATGTGATAGAACTACGCTGAATTCTTATATTAACCGTAATATAAAATGACCCAATCGGGTCTCTCTTTGCCTTACCCTAGAAGTTTGATAGTGCATTTCACTCGTCATTTCATGCGCTTTGAGATGCCGCTTGGCCCAATACGCTGTCTGAAATAGGAGCGACGTAAATTGAACAAATGTGATAGGATTTCCCTGAAATCTTATATTAAACAAAATATAAAATGACCCAATCGGGTCTATGATTGCCCTATCACAGAAGTTTAATAGTGCATTTTCTCCGCCATTCCACGCGCTTTAAGATGACGCCTAGCCCAGTATGCTATCTGAAATATGAGCGATGTAAATTGAACAAATGTGATAGAATTTCGCTGAATTCTTATATTAACCAAAATATAAAATGATCTAATCGGGTCTCTGATTGCCCTATCATAGAAGTTTAATAGTGCATTTTCCTCGGCATTCCACGCGCTTTAAGATGCAGCCCAGCCAAGTACACTATCTGAAATCGGAGCGACGTAAATTGAACAAATGTGATATAATTTCGCTGAATTCTTATATTAACCAAAATATAAAATGATCTAATCGGGTCTCTGATTGCCCTATCATAGAAGTTTAATAGTGCATTTTACCGGCCATTCCACGCGCTTTAAGATGGCGCCCAGTCCAGTACGCTATCTGAAATAGGAGCGACGTAAATTGAACAAAAGTGACAGAATTTTGCTGAATTCTTAAATTAATCATAATATAAAATGATCTAGTCGGGTCTCTGTTTGCCTTACCCCAGAAGTTTAATAGTGCATTTTACTCGCCATTTCATGCGCTTTGAGATGCCGCTCAGCCCAATACGCTATCTGAAATAGGAGCGACGTAAATTGAACAAACGTGATAGAATTTCCCTGAATTCTTATATAAACCAAAATATAAAATGATCTAATCGGGTCCCTGATTGCCCCATCATAGAAGTTTAATAGTGCATTTCACTCGTCATTTCATGCGCTTTGAGATGCCGCTTAGCCCAATAAGCTACCTGAAATAGGAGCGACGTAAATTGAACAAATGTGATAGAATTTCGCTGAATTCTTACATTAACAAAAATATAAAATGATCTAATCTGGTCTCTGATTGCCCTATCATACATGTTTAATAGTTCATTTTACTCGCCACTCCACGCGCTTTAAGATGTCGCCTAACCCAGTACGCTATCTGAAATAGGAGCGACTTAAGTTGAACAAATGTGATAGAATTACGCTGAATTCTTATATTAACCGTAATATAAAATGATCTAATCGGGTCTCTGTTTGCCTTACCCTAGAAGTATAATAGTGAATTTTACACGCCATTTCATTCGCTTTGAGATGCCGCATAGCCCAATACGCCATCTGAAATAGGAGCGACGTCAATTGAACAAATGTGATAGAATGTTGCTGAATTCTTAAATTAACCATAATATAAAATGATCTAATCGGGTCTCTGTTTGCCCTACACTAGAAGTTTAATAGTGCATTTCACTTGTCATTTCATGCGCTTTGAGATGCCGCTTAGCCCAATAAGCTACCTGAATTAGGAGCGACGTAAATTGAACAAATGTGATAGAATTTCGCTGAATTCTTACATTAACAAAAATATAAAATGATCTAATCTGGTCTCTGATTGCCCTATCATACATGTTTAATAGTTCATTTTACTCGCCACTCCACGCGCTTTAAGATGTCGCCTAACCCAGTACGCTATCTGAAATAGGAGCGACTTAAGTTGAACAAATGTGATAGAATTACGCTGAATTCTTAAATTAACCATAATATAAACTGATCTAATCGGGTCCCTGTTTGCCCTACCCTAGAAGTTTAACAGTGCATTTTACTCGCCATTCCACGCGCTTTAAGATGCCGCCTAGCCCAGTACGCTATCTGAAATAGGAGCGACGTCAATTGAACAAATGTGATAGAATTTCCCTGAATTCGTATATTAACCTTAATGTAAAATGATCTAATCGGGGCTCTGTTCACCCTACCCTAGATGTTTAATAGTGCATTTCACTCGTCATTTCATGCGCTTTGAGATGCCGCTGAGCGCAGTACGCTATCTGAAATAGGAGCGACGTAAATTGAACAAATGTGATAGAATTTCGCTGAATTCTTATATTAACCAAAATATAAAATGATCTAATCGGGTCTCCGATTGCCCTATCATAGAAGTTTAGTAGTGCATTTTAGTCGCTCTTCCACGCGCTTTAAAATGCCGCCTAGCCCAGTACGCTATCTGAAATAGGAGCGACGTAAATTGAACAAATGTGATAGAATTTTGCTGAATTCTTATGTTAACCAAAATATAAAATGAACTAATCGGGTCTCTGATTGCCCTATCATAGAAGTTTAATAGTGCATTTTACTCGCCATTTCTTGCGCTTTGAGATGCCGCTTAGCCCAATACGCTATCTGAAATAGCAGCGACGTAAATTGAACAAATGTGATAGAATTTCGCTGAATCCTTATATTAACCAAAATATAAAATGATCTAATCGGGTCTCTGATTGCCCTATCATAGAAGTTTAATAGTGCATTTTACTCGCCATTCCACGCACTGTAAGATGCCGCCTAGCCCTGTACGCTATCTGAAATAGGAGCGACGTAAATTGAACAAATGTGATAGAATTTTGCTGAATTCTTATGTTAACCAAAATATAAAATGATCTAATCGGGTCTCTGATTGCCCTATCATAGAAGTTTAATAGTGCGTTTTACTCGACATTCCACGCGCTTTAAGATGCCGCCTAGCCCAGTACGCTATCTGAAATAGGAGCGACGTAAACTGAACAAATGTGATAGAATTTTGCTGAATTCTTAAATTAACCATAATATAAAATGATCTAATCGGGTCTCTGATTGCCCTACCCTAGAAGTTTAATAGTGCATTTTACTCGCCATTTCATGCACTTTGAGATGCCGCCTAGCCCTGTACGCTATCTGAAATAGGAGCGACGTAAATTGAACAAATGTGATAGAATTTTGCTGAATTCTTAAATTAACCATAATATAAAATGCTCCAATCGGATCTCTGTTTGCCCTACCCTAGAAATTTAATAGTGCATTTTGCTCGCCATTTCATGCGATTTGAGGTGCCGCTTAGCCCAATACGCTATCAGAAATAGGAGCGACGTAAATTGAACAAATGTGATAGAATTTCGCTGAATTCTTATATTAACCAAAATATAAAATGATCTAATCGGGTCTCTGATTGCCCTATCATAGAAGGTTAATAGTGCATTTTACTCGCCATTTCAGGCGCTTTGAGATGCCGCTTAGCCCAATACGCTATCTGAAATAGGAGCGACGTAAATTGAACAAATGTGATAGAATTTCGCTGAATTCTTATATTAACCATAATGTAAAATGATCTAATCGGGTCTCTGTTTGCCCTACCCTAGAAGTTTAATAGTGCATTTTACTCGCCATTTCATGCGCTTTGAGGAGCCGCTTAGCCCAGTACGCTATCTGAAATAGGAGCGACGTAAATTGAACAAATGTGATAGAATTTCGTTGAATTCTTATGTTAACCAAAATATAACATGATCTAATCGGGTCTCTGATTGCCCTATCATAGAAGTTTAATTTTGAATTTTACCTGCCATTCTACGCGCTTTAAGATGCCGCCTAGCCCAGTACGCTATCTGAAATAGGAGCGACGTAAATTGAACAAACGTGATAGAATTTTGCTGAATTCTTAAATTAACCATAATATAATATGATCTAATGGGGTCTCTGTTTGCCCTACCCTAGAAGTTTAATAGTGCATTTTACTCGGCATTTCATGCGCTTTGGGATGCATCTTAGCCCAATACGCTATCTGAAATAGGAGCGACGTAAATTGAACAAATGTGATAGAATTTCGCTGAATTCTTAAATTAACCATAATATAAAATGATCTAATCGGGTCTCTGTTGGCCCTACCCTAGAAGTTTAATAGTGCATTTTAGTCGTCATTTCATGCGCTTTTAGATGCCGCTTAGCCCAGGACGCTATCTAAAATAGGAACGACGTAAATTGAACAAATGTGATAGAATTTTGCTGAATTCTTAAATTAACCGTAATATAAAATGATCTAATCGGGTCTCTGTTTGCCCTACCCTAGAAGTTTAATAGTGCATTTTACTCGTCATTTCATGCGCTTTGAGGTGCCGCTTATCCCAATGCGCTATCTGAAATAGGAGCGACGTAAGTTGAACAAATGTGATAGAATTTTGCTTAATTCTTAAATTAACCATAATATAAAATGATCTAATCGGGTCTCTGATTGCCCTATCATAGAATTTTAATAGTGCATTTTAAACGCCATTCCACCCGCTTTAAGATGCCGCCTAGCCCAGTACGCTCTCTGAATAGGAGCGACGTAAGTTGAACAAATGTGATAGAATTACGCTGCATTCGTATATTGACCGTAATATAAAATGATCTAATCGGGTCTCTGTTTGCGTTATCCTAGAAGTTTAATAGTGCATTTTACTCGCCATTTCATGCGCTTTGAGATGCCGCTTAGCCCAATACGCTATCTGAAATAGGAGCGACGTAAATTGAACAAATGTGATAGAATTTTGCTGAATTCTTAAATTAACCATAGTATAAAATGATCTAATCGGGTCTCTGATTGCCCTACCCTAGAAGTTTTACTGGTGCATTTTACTCGCCATTTCATGCGCTTTGAGATGCCGCTTAGCCCAATACGCTATCTGAAATATCAGCGACGTAAGTTGAACAAATGTGATAGAATTTCGCTGAATTCTTTTATTAAACAAAATATAAAATGATCTAATCGGGTCTCTGATTGCCCTATCATAGAAGTTTAATAGTGCATTTTACTCGCCATTTCATGCGCTTTGAGATGCCACTTCGCACAATACGCTATCTGAAATAGGAGCGACGTAAGTTGAACAAATGTGATAGAATTTCGCTGAATTCTTTTATTAACCATAATATCAAATGATCTAATCGGGTCTCTGATTGCCCTATCATAGAAGTTTAATAGTGAATTTTTACTCGCCATTTCATGCGCTTTGAGATGCCGCTTAGCCCAATACGCTATCTGAAATAGGAGCGACGTAAATTGAACAAATGTGATAGAATTTCGCTGAATTCTTATATGAACAAAAACATAAAATGATGTAATCGGTTCTCTGATTGCCCTATCATAGAAGTTTAATAGTGCATTTTACTCGCCATTCCACGCGCTTTAAGATGCCGCCTAGCCCAGGACGCTATCTGAAACAGGAGCTACGTAAGTTGAACAAATGTGACAGAGTTACGCTGAATCCTTATATTAACCGCAATATAAAATGATCTAATCGGGTCTCTGTTTGCCTTATCCTAGAAGTTTAATAGTGCATTTTACTCGCCATTTCATGCGCTTTGAGATGCCGCTTAGCCCAATACGCTATCTGAAATAGGAGCGACGTAAATTGAACAAATGTGATAGAATTTCGCTGAATTCTTATATTAACGAAAACATAAAATGATCTAATCGGGTCTCTGATTGCCCTATCATAGAAGTTTAATAGTGCATTTTACTCGCCATTCAACGCGCCGTAAGATGCCGCCTAGCCCAGGACGCTATCTGAAATAGGAGCGACGTAAGTTGAACAAATGTGATAGAATTTCGCTGATTACTTTTATTAAACAAAATATAAAATGATCTAATCGGGTCTCTGATTGCCCTATCATAGAAGTTTAAGAGTGCATTTTACTCGCCATTTCTTGCGCTTTGAGATGCCGCATAGCCCAATACGCTATCTGAAATATCAGCGACGTAAGTTGAACAAATGTGATAGAATTTCGCTGAATCCTTTTATTAAACAAAATATAAAATGATCTAATCGGGTCTCTGATTGCCCTATCATAGAAGTTTAACAGTGCATTATACTTGCCATTTCATGCGCTTTCAGATGCCGCTTAGCCCGATACGCTATCTGAAATAGGGGCGACGTAAATTGAACAAATGTGATAGAATTCCGCTGAATTCTTAAATTAACCATAATGTAAAATGATCTAATCGGGTCTCTGTTCGGCCTAGCCTAGAAGTTTAATAGTGCATTTCACTCGCCATTTCATGCGCCTTCAGATGCCGCTTAGCCCAATAAGCTATCTGAAATAGGAGCGACGTAAATTGAACAAATCTGATAGAATTTCCCTGAAATCTTATATTAAACAAAATATAAAATGATCTAATCGGGTCTCTGATTGCCCTATCATAGAAGTTTAACAGTGCTTTTCACTCGTCATTTCATGCGCTTTGAGATGCCGCTTAGCCCAATAAGCTATCTGAAATAGGAGCGACGTAAATTGAACAAATGTGATAGAATTTCGCTGAATTCTTATATTGACCAAAACATAAAATGATGTAATCGGTTCTCTGATTGCCCTATCATAGAAGTTTAATAGTGCATTTTACTCGCCATTCCACGCGCTTTAAGATGCCGCCTAGCCCAGGACGCTATCTGAAAGAGGAGCTACGTAAGTTGAACAAATGTGACAGAGTTACGCTGAATTCTTATATTAACCGCAACATAAAATGATCTAATCGGGTCTCTGTTTGCCTTATCCTAGAAGTTTAATAGTGCATTTTACTCGCCATTTCATGCGCTTTGAGATGCCGCTTAGCCCAATACGCTATCTGAAATAGGAGCGACGTAAATTAAACAAATGTGATAGAATTTCGCTGAATTCTTATATTAACCAAAATATAAAATGATCTAATCGGCTCTCTGATTGCCCTATCATAGAAGTTTAATAGTGCATTTTACTCGCCATTCCACGAGCTTTAAGATGCCGCCTAGCCCAGTACGCTATCTGAAATAGGAACGACGTAAATTGAACAAACGTGATAGAATTTTGCTGAATTCTTAAATTAACCATAGTATAAAATGTTCTAATCGGGTCTCTGATTGCCCTACCCTAGAAGTTTACTAGTGCATTTTACTCGCCATTTCATGCGCTTTGAGATGCCGCTTAGCCCAATACGCTATCTGAAATATCAGCGACGTAAGTTGAACAAATGTGATAGAATTTCGCTGAATTCTTTCATTAAACAAAATATAAAATGATCTAATCGGGTCTCTGATTGCCCTATCATAGAAGTTTAATAGTGCATTTTACTCGCCATTTCATGCGCTTTGAGATGCCACTTAAAACAATACGCTATCTGAAATAGGAGCGACGTAAGTTGAACAAATGTGATGGATTTTCGCTGAATTCTTTTATTAACCATAATATCGAATGATCTAATCGGGTCTCTGATTGCCCTACCCTAGAAGTTTACTAGTGCATTTTACTCGCCATTTCATGCGCTTTGAGATGCCGCTTAGCCCAATACGCTATCTGAAATATCAGCGACGTAAGTTGAACAAATGTGATAGAATTTCGCTGAATTCTTTTATTAAACAAAATATAAAATGATCTAATCGGGTCTCTGATTGCCCTATCATAGAAGTTTAATAGTGAATTTTACTCGCCATTTCATGCGCTTTGAGATGCCACTTAGCACAATACCCTATCCGAAATAGGAGCGACGTAAATTGAACAAATGTGATAGAATTTCGCTGAATTCTTATATTAACGAAAACATAAAATGATCTAATCGGGTCTCTGATTGCCCTATCATAGAAGTTTAATAGTGCATTTTACTCGCCATTCAACGCGCCGTAAGATGCCGCCTAGCCCAGGACGCTATCTGAAATAGGAGCGACGTAAGTTGAACAAATGTGATAGAATTTCGCTGAATACTTTTATTAAACAAAATATAAAATGATCTAATCGGGTCTCTGATTGCCCTATCATAGAAGTTTAAGAGTGCATTTTACTCGCCATTTCTTGCGCTTTGAGATGCCGCATAGCCCAATACGCTATCTGAAATATCAGCGACGTAAGTTGAACAAATGTGATAGAATTTCGCTGAATTCTTATATTAAACAAAATATAAAATGATCTAATCGGGTCTCTGATTGCCCTATCATAGAAGTTTAACAGTGCATTATACTTGCCATTTCATGCGCTTTGAGATGCCACTTAGCCCAATACGCTATCTGAAATAGGAGCGACGTAAGTTGAACAAATGTGATAGAATTTCGCTGAATTCTTTTATTAACCATAATGTAAAATGATCTATTCGGGTCTCTGTTTGCCCTATCATAGAATTTTAATAGTGCATTTTATTCGCCATTTCATGCGCTTTGAGATGCCGCTTAGCACAGTACGCTACCTGAAATAGGAGCGACGTAAATTGAACAAATGTGATAGAATTTCGCTGAATTCTTAAATTAACCATAATATAAAATGATTTAATCGGGTCTTTGTTTGCCCTACCCTAGAAGTTTAATCGTGCATTTTACTCGCCATTTCATGCGCTTTCAGATGCCGCTTAGCCAATACGCTATCTGAAATAGGAGCGACGTAAATTGAACAAATGTGATAGAATTTCGCTGAATTCTTAAATTAACCATAATGTAAAATGATCTAATCGGGTCTCTGTTCGCCCTAGCCTATAAGTTTAATAGTGCATTTGACTCGTCATTTCATGCGCTTTGAGATGCCGCTAAGCCCAATAAGCTATCTGAAATAGGAGCGACGTAAATTGAACAAATGTGATAGAATTTCGTTGAATTCTTATATTAACCAAAACATAAAATGATCTAATCGGGTCTCTGATTGCCCTATCATAGAAGTTTAATAGTGCATTTTACTCGCCATTCCACGCGCTTTAAGATGCCGCCTAGCCCAGTACGCTATCTGAAATAAGAGCGACGTAAATTGAACAAATGTGATAAAATTTTGCTGACATATTAAATTAACCATAATATAAAATGATCTAGTCGGGTCTCTGTTTGCCCAACCCTAGAAGTTAAATAGTGCATTTTACTCGCCATTTCATGCGCCTTCAGATGCCGCTTAGCCCAATAAGCTATCTGAAATAGGAGCGACGTAAATTGAACAAATGTGATAGAATTTCGCTGAATTCTTATATTAACCAAAACATAAAATGATGTAATCGGTTCTCTGATTGCCCTATCATAGAAGTTTAATAGTGCATTTTACTCGCCATTCCACGCGCTTTAAGATGCCGCCTAGCCCAGGACGCTATCTGAAAGAGGAGCTACGTAAGTTGAACAAATGTGACAGAGTTACGCTGAATTCTTATATTAACCGCAATATAAAATGATCTAATCGGGTCTCTGTTTGCCTTATCCTAGAAGTTTAATAGTGCATTTTACTCGCCATTTCATGCGCTTTGAGATGCCGCTTAGCCCAATACGCTATCTGAAATAGGAGCGACGTAAATTAAACAAATGTGATAGAATTTCGCTGAATTCTTATATTAACCAAAATATAAAATGATCTAATCGGGTCTCTGATTGCCCTATCATAGAAGTTTAATAGTGCATTTTACTCGCCATTCCACGAGCTTTAAGATGCCGCCTAGCCCAGTACGCTATCTGAAATAGGAACGACGTAAATTGAACAAATGTGATAGAATTTTGCTGAATTCTTAAATTAACCATAGTATAAAATGTTCTAATCGGGTCTCTGATTGCACTACCCTAGAAGTTTACTAGTGCATTTTACTCGCCATTTCATGCGCTTTGAGATGCCGCTTAGCCCAATACGCTATCTGAAATATCAGCGACGTAAGTTGAACAAATGTGATAGAATTTCGCTGAATTCTTTTATTAAACAAAATATAAAATGATCTAATCGGGTCTCTGATTGCCCTATCATAGAAGTTTAATAGTGCATTTTACTCGCCATTTCATGCGCTTTGAGATGCCACTTAGCACAATACGCTATCTGAAATAGGAGCGACGTAAGTTGAACAAATGTGATAGAATTTCGCTGAATTCTTTTATTAACCATAATATCAAATGATCTAATCGGGTCTCTGATTGCCCTACCCTAGAAGTTTACTAGTGCATTTTACTCGCCATTTCATGCGCTTTGAGATGCCGCTTAGCCCAATACGCTATCTGAAATATCAGCGACGTAAGTTGAACAAATGTGATAGAATTTCGCTGAATTCTTTTATTAAACAAAATATAAAATGATCTAATCGGGTCTCTGATTGCCCTATCATAGAAGTTTAATAGTGAATTTTACTCGCCATTTCATGCGCTTTGAGATGCCACTTAGCACAATACGCTATCCGAAATAGGAGCGACGTAAATTGAACAAATGTGATAGAATTTCGCTGAATTCTTATATTAACCAAAACATAAAATGATGTAATCGGTTCTCTGATTGCCCTATCATAGAAGTTTAATAGTGCATTTTACTCGCCATTCCACGCGCTTTAAGATGCCGCCTAGCCCAGGACGCTATCTGAAATAGGAGCTACGTAAGTTGAACAAATGTGACAGAATTACGCTGCATTCTTATATTAACCGTAATATAAAATGATCTAATCGGGTCTCTGTTTGCCTGATCCTAGATGTTAAATAGTGCATTTTACTCGCCATTTCATGCGCTTTGAGATGCCGCTTAGCCCAATACGCTATCTGAAATAGGAGCGACATAAATTGAACAAATGTGATAGAATTTCGCTGAATTCTTATATTAACCAAAACATAAAATGATGTAATCGGTTCTCTGTTTGCCCAACCCTAGAAGTTTAATAGTGCATTTTACTCGCCATTTCATGCGCTTTGAGATGCCGCTTAGCCCAATACGCTATCTGAAATAGGAGCGACATAAATTGAACAAATGTGATAGAATTTCGCTGAATTCTTATATTAACCAAAATATAAAATGATCTAATCGGGTCTCTGATTGCCCTATCATAGAAGTTTAATAGTGCGCTTTACTCGACATTCCACGCGCTTTAAGATGCCGCCTAGCCCAGTACGCTATCTGAAATAGGAGCGACGTAAATTGAACAAATGTGATAGAATTTTGCTGAATTCTTAAATTGTCCATAATATAAAATGATCTAATCGCGTCTCTCTTTGCCCTACCCTAGAAGTTTAATAGTGCATTTTACTCGCCATTTCTTAAGCTTTGAGATGCCGCTTAGCCCAATACGCTATCTGAAATAGCAGCGACGTAAATTGAACAAATGTGATAGAATTTCACTGAATTCTTATATTAACCAAAATATAAAATGATCTAATCGGGTCTCTGATTGCCCTATCATAGAAGTTTAATAGTGCATTTTACTCGACATTCCACGCACTGTAAGATGCCGCTTAGCCCAGTACGCTATCTGAAATAGGAGCGACGTAAATTGAACAAATGTGATAGAATTTTGCTGAATTCTTAAATTAACCATAATATAAAATGATCTAATCGGGTCTCTGTTCGCCCTACCCTAGAAGTTTAATATTGCATTTTACTCGCCATTCCGGGCGCTTTAAGATGCCGCCTAGCCCAGTACGCTGTCTGAAATAGGAGCGACGTAAATTGAGCAAATGTGATAGAATGTCGCTGAAATCTTATATTAACCATAATGTAATATGATCTAATCGGGTCTCTGATTGCCCTATCGTTGAAGGTTAATTGTGCATTTTACTCGCCATTCCACGCGCTTTAAGATGCCGCTTAGCCCAATACGCTATCTGAAATAGGAGCGACGTAACTGGAACAAATGTGATATAATTTCGCTGAATTCTTATATTAACCAAAATATAAGATGATCTAATCTGGCCTCTGATTGCCCTGTCATAGAAGGTTAATATTGCATTTTACTCGCCATTCCGGGCGCTTTAAGATGCCGCGTAGCCCAGTACGCTATCTGAAATAGGAGCGACGTAAATTGAGCAAATGTGATAGAATTACGCTGAGTTCTTATATTAACCGTAATATAAAATGATCTAATCGGGTCTCTGTTTGCTTTACCCTAGAAGTTTAATAGTGCATTTCACTCGTCATTTCATGCGCTTTGAGATGCCGCTTAGCCCAATACGCTATCTGAAATAGGAGCGACGTAAATTGAGCGAATGTGATAGAATTTTGCTGAATTCTTAAATTAACCATAATTTAAAATGATCTAATCGGGTCTCTGTTTGCCCTACCCTAGAAGTTTAATAGTGCATTTTACTCGCCATTTCTTGCACTTTGAGATACCGCCTAGCCCAGTACGCTATATGAAATAGGAACGACGTAAATTGAACAAATGTGATAGAATTACGCTGCATTCTTATAATAACCGTAATATAAAATGATCTAATCGGGTCTCTCTTTGCCTTACCCTAGAAGTTTAATAGTGCATTTCACTCGTCATTTCATGCGCTTTGAGATGCCGCTTAGCCCAATACGCTATCTGAAATAGGAGCGACGTAAATTGAACGAATGTGATAGAATTTCGTTGAATTCTTATATTAACCAAAATGTAAAATGGTCTAATCGGGTCTCTGATTCCCCTATCATAGAAGTTTAATAGTGCACTTTACTCGACATTCCACGCGCTTTAAGATACCGCTTAGCCCAATACGCTATCAGAACTATGAGCGACGTAAATTCAACAAATGTGATGGAATTTCGCTGAATTCTTATATTAACCAAAATATAAAATGATCTAATCGGGTCTCTGATTGCCCTATCATAAAAGTTTAGTAGTGCATTTTACTCGCCCTTCCACGCAGTTTAACGTGCCGCCTAGCGCAGTACGCTATCTGAACTGGAGCGACGTAAATTGAACAAATGTGATATAATTTCGCTGAATTCTTATATTAACCAAAATATAAAATGATCTAATCGGGTCTCTGATTGCCCTATCATAGAAGTTTAATAGTGCATTTTACCGGCCATTCCACGCGCTTTAAGATGGCGCCCAGTCCAGTACGCTATCTGAAATAGGAGCGACGTAAATTGAACAAAAGTGACAGAATTTTGCTGAATTCTTAAATTAATCATAATATAAAATGATCTAGTCGGGTCTCTGTTTGCCTTACCCCAGAAGTTTAATAGTGCATTTTACTCGCCATTTCATGCGCTTTGAGATGCCGCTCAGCCCAATACGCTATCTGAAATAGGAGCGACGTAAATTGAACAAACGTGATAGAATTTCCCTGAATTCTTATATAAACCAAAATATAAAATGATCTAATCGGGTCCCTGATTGCCCCATCATAGAAGTTTAATAGTGCATTTTACTCGCCATTCCACGCTATTTAAGATGCTGCCTAGCCCAGTACGCTATCTGAAATAGGAGCGATGTAAATTGAACAAATGTGCTATAATTTCCCTGAAATCTTATATAAGAAAATATAAAATGATCTAATCGGGTCTCTGATAGCCCTATCATAGAAGCTTAATAGTGAATTTTACTCGCCATTTCATGCGCTTTGAGATGCCGCTCAGCCCAATACGCTATCTGAAATAGGAGCGTCGTAAATTGAACAAATGTGATAGAATTTCGCTGAATTCTTATATTAACCAAAATATAAAATGATATAATCGGGTCTCTGATTGCCGTATCACAGAAGTTTAATTGTGCATTTTGCTCGCCATTCCACGCCCCTTAAGATGCCGCTTAGCCCAATACGCTACCTGAAATAGGTGCGACGTAAATTGAACAAATGTGATAGAATTTCGCTGAATTCTTATATTAACCAAAATATAAAATGATCTAATCGGGTCTCTGATTGCCCTATCATAGAAGTTTAATAGTTCATTTTACTCGCCATTTCATGCGCTTTGAGATGCCGCTTAGCCCAATACGCTATCTGAAATATGAGCGACGTAAATTGAACAAATGTGATAGAATGTTGCTGAATTCTTAAATTAACCATAATATAAAATGATCTAATCGGGTCTCTGTTTGCCCTACACTAGAAGTTTAATAGTGCATTTCACTCGTCATTTCATGCGCTTTGAGATGCCGCTTAGCCCAATAAGCTACCTGAAATAGGAGCGACGTAAATTGAACAAATGTGATAGAATTTCGCTGAATTCTTACATTAACAAAAATATAAAATGATCTAATCTGGTCTCTGATTGCCCTATCATACATGTTTAATAGTTCATTTTACTCGCCACTCCACGCGCTTTAAGATGTCGCCTAACCCAGTACGCTATCTGAAATAGGAGCGACTTAAGTTGAACAAATGTGATAGAATTACGCTGAATTCTTATATTAACCGTAATATAAAATGATCTAATCGGGTCTCTGTTTGCCTTACCCTAGAAGTATAATAGTGAATTTTACACGCCATTTCATGCGCTTTGAGATGCCGCATAGCCCAATACGCCATCTGAAATAGGAGCGACGTCAATTGAACAAATGTGATGGAACTTCCATGAATTCTTACATTAACCTTAATGTAAAATGACCTAATCGGGACTCTGTTCCCCCTATCCTAGAAGTTTAATAGTGCATTTCACTCGTCATTTCATGCGCTTTGAGATGCCGCTTAGCCCAATACGCTAACTGAAATAGGAGCGACGTAACTTGAGCAAATGTGATAGAATTTCGTTGAATTCGTATATTAACCAAAATATAAAATGTTCTAATCGGATCTCTGATTGCCCTATCATAGAAGTTTAATAGTGCATTTTAGTCGCCATTTCATGCGCTTTGAGGTGCCGCTTTGCCGAATACGCTATCTAAAATAGGAGCGACGTAAATTGAACAAATGTGATAGAATTACGCTGAATTCTTATATTAACCAAAATATAAAATGTTCTAATCGGGTCTCTGATTGCCCTATCATAGAAGGTTAATAGTGCATTTTACTCGCCATTTCATGTGATTTGAGATGCCGCTTAGCCCAATACGTTATCTGAAATAGGAACGACGTAAATTGAACAAATGTGATTGAATTTTGCTGAATTGTTAAATTAACCATAATATAAAATGATCTAATCGGGTCTCGGTTTGCCCTACCCTAGAAGTTTAATAGTACATTTTACTCGCCATTTCATGCGCTTTCAGATGGCGCTTAGCCCAATACGCTATCTGAAATAGGAGCGACGTAAATTGAACAAATGTGATAGAAATTCGCTGAATTCTTAAATTAACCATAATATAAAATGATCTAATCGGGTCTCTGTTTGCCCTAGCCTAGAAGTTTAATAGTGCATTTTATTCGCCATTTCATGCGCTTTGAGATGCCGCTTAGCCCAATACGCTATCTGAAATAGGAGCGACGTCAATTGAACAAATCTGATATAATTTCGCTGAATTCTTAAATTAACTATAATATAAAGTGATCTAATCGGGTCTCTGTTGGCTCTACCCTAAATGTTTAATAGTGCATTTTACTCGCCATTTCTTGCACTTTGAGATGCCACCTAGCCCAGTACGATATCTGAAATAGGAGCGACATAAATTGAACAAATGTGATAGAATTTCGCTGAATTCTTATATTAAACTGAACGTAAAATGATCTAATCGGGTCTCTGTTCGCCCTACCCTAGAAGTTTAATAGTGTATTTCACTCGTCATTTCATGCGCTTTGAGATGCCGCTTAGCCCAATACGCTATCTGAAATAGGAGCGACGTAAATTGAACAAATGTGATAGAATTTCGCTGAATTCTTATATTAACCAAAATATAAAATGATCTAATCGGGTCTCTGATTGCCCTATCATAGAAGTTTAATAGTGCATTTTACTCGACATTTCATGCGCTTTGAGATGCCGCTTAGCCGAGTACGCTATCTGAAATAGGAGCGACGTAAATTGAACAAATGTGATAGAATTTCGCTGAATTCTTATATTAACCAAAACATAAAATGATCTAATCGGGTCTCTGATTGCCCTATCATAGAAGCTTAATAGTGCATTTTACTCGCCATTCTGCGCGCTTTAAGATGCCGCCTAGCCCAGTGCGCTATCTGAAATACGAGCGACGTGAATTGAACAAATGTGATAGAATTTCGCTGAATTCTTAAATTAACCATAATATAAAATGATCTAGTCGGGTCTCTGATTGCCCTATCATAGAAGTTTAACAGTGCATTTCACTCATCATTTCATGCGCTTTGAGATGCCGCTGTGCCCAATAAGCTATCTGAAATAGGATCGACGGAAATTGAACAAATGTGATAGAATTTCCCTGAATTCTTATATTAACCTTAATGTAAAATGATCTAATCGGGTCTCAGTTCGCCCTACCATAGTAGTCTAATAGTGCATTTCACTCGTCATTTCATGCGCTTTGAGATGCCGCTTAGCCCAATACGCTATCTGAAATAGGAGCAACGTAAATTGAACAAATGTGATAGAATTTCGCTGAATTCTTATATTAACCAAAATATAAATTGATCTAATCGGGTCTCTGATTGCCCTATCATAGAAGTTTAGTAGTGCATTTACTCGCCATTCCACGCGCTTTAGGATGCCGCATAGCCCAGTACGCTATCTGAAATAGGAGCGACGTAAATTGAACAAATGTGATTAGAATTTCCCTGAAATCTTTTATTAAACAAAATGTAAAATGATCTAATCGGGTCTCTGTTTGCCTTATCCTAGAAGTTTAATAGTGCATTTTACTCGTCATTTCATGAGCTTTGAGATGCCGCTTAGCCCAATACGCTATCTGAAATAGTAGCGACGTAAATTGAACAAATGTGATAGAATTTCGCTGAATTCTTGTGTTAATCAAATATAAAATGATATAATCGTGTCTCTGATTGCCCCTATCATAGAAGTTTAATAGTGCATTTCACTCGCCATTCCACGCGCTTTAAGATGCCGTCTAGCCCAGTGCGCTATCTGAAATAGGAACGACGTAAATTGAACAAATGTGATAGAATTTTGCTGAATTCTTAAATTAACCATAATATAAACTGATCTAATCGGGTCCCTGTTTGCCCTACCCTAGAAGTTTAACAGTGCATTTTACTCGCCATTCCACGCGCTTTAAGATGCCGCCTAGCCCAGTACGCTATCTGAAATAGGAGCGACGTCAATTGAACAAATGTGATAGAATTTCCCTGAATTCGTATATTAACCTTAATGTAAAATGATCTAATCGGGGCTCTGTTCACCCTACCCTAGATGTTTAATAGTGCATTTCACTCGTCATTTCATGCGCTTTGAGATGCCGCTGAGCGCAGTACGCTATCTGAAATAGGAGCGACGTAAATTGAACAAATGTGATAGAATTTCGCTGAATTCTTATATTAACCAAAATATAAAATGATCTAATCGGGTCTCCGATTGCCCTATCATAGAAGTTTAGTAGTGCATTTTAGTCGCCCTTCCACGCGCTTTAAAATGCCGCCTAGCCCAGTACGGTATCTGAAATAGGAGCGACGTAAATTGAACAAATGTGATAGAATTTTGCTGAATTCTTATGTTAACCAAAATATAAAATGAACTAATCGGGTCTCTGATTGCCCTATCATAGAAGTTTAATAGTGCATTTTACTCGCCATTTCTTGCGCTCTGAGATGCCGCTTAGCCCAATACGCTATCTGAAATAGCAGCGACGTAAATTGAACAAATGTGATAGAATTTCGCTGAATCCTTATATTAACCAAAATATAAAATGATCTAATCGGGTCTCTGATTGCCCTATCATAGAAGTTTAATAGTGCATTTTACTCGCCATTCCACGCACTGTAAGATGCCGCCTAGCCCTGTACGCTATCTGAAATAGGAGCGACGTAAATTGAACAAATGTGATAGAATTTTGCTGAATTCTTATGTTAACCAAAATATAAATGATCTAATCGGGTCTCTGATTGCCCTATCATAGAAGTTTAATAGTGCATTTTACTCGACATTCCACGCGCTTTAAGATGCCGCCTAGCCCAGTACGCTATCTGAAATAGGAGCGACGTAAAACTGAACAAATGTGATAGAATTTTGCTGAATTCTTAAATTAACCATAATATAAAATGATCTAATCGGGTCTCTGATTGCCCTACCCTAGAAGTTTAATAGTGCATTTTACTCGCCATTTCATGCGCTTTGAGATGCCGCCTAGCCCTGTACGCTATCTGAAATAGGAGCGACGTAAATTGAACAAATGTGATAGAATTTTGCTGAATTCTTAAATTAACCATAATATAAAATGCTCCAATCGGATCTCTGTTTGCCCTACCCTAGAAATTTAATAGTGCATTTTGCTCGCCATTTCATGCGATTTGAGGTGCCGCTTAGCCCAATACGCTATCAGAAATAGGAGCGACGTAAATTGAACAAATGTGATAGAATTTCGCTGAATTCTTATATTAACCAAAATATAAAATGATCTAATCGGGTCTCTGATTGCCCTATCATAGAAGGTTAATAGTGCATTTTACTCGCCATTTCAGGCGCTTTGAGATGCCGCTTAGCCCAATACGCTATCTGAAATAGGAGCGACGTAAATTGAACAAATGTGATAGAATTTCGCTGAATTCTTATATTAACCATAATGTAAAATGATCTAATCGGGTCTCTGTTTGCCCTACCCTAGAAGTTTAATAGTGCATTTTACTCGCCATTTCATGCGCTTTGAGGAGCCGCTTAGCCCAGTACGCTATCAGAAATAGGAGCGACGTAAATTGAACAAATGTGATAGAATTTCGTTGAATTCTTATGTTAACCAAAATATAACATGATCTAATCGGGTCTCTGATTGCCCTATCATAGAAGTTTAATTTTGAATTTTACCTGCCATTCTACGCGCTTTAAGATGCCGCCTAGCCCAGTACGCTATCTGAAATAGGAGCGACGTAAATTGAACAAACGTGATAGAATTTTGCTGAATTCTTAAATTAACCATAATATAAAATGATCTAATCGGGTCTCTGTTTGCCCTACCCTAGAAGTTTAATAGTGCATTTTACTCGGCATTTCATGCGCTTTGGGATGCATCTTAGCCCAATACGCTATCTGAAATAGGAGCGACGTAAATTGAACAAATGTGATAGAATTTCGCTGAATTCTTAAATTAACCATAATATAAAATGATCTAATCGGGTCTCTGTTGGCCCTACCCTAGAAGTTTAATAGTGCATTTTACTCGCCATTTCTTGCGCTTTGAGATGCCGCTTAGCCCAATACGCTATCTGAAATATGAGCGACGTAAATTGAACAAATGTGATAGAATTTCGGTGAATCCTTATATTAACCAAAATATAATATGATCTAATCGGGTCTCTGATTGCCCTATCATAGAAGTTTAACAGTGCGTTTTTACTCGACATTTCCACGCGCTTTAAGATGCCGCCTAGCCCTGTACGCTATCTGAAATAGGAGCGACGTAAATTGAACAAATGTGATAGAATTTTGCTGATTTCTTAAATTAACCATAATATAAAATGATCTAATCGGGTCTCTGTTTGCCCTACCCTAGAAGCTTAATAGTGCATTTTGCTCGCCATTCATGCGCTTTGAGGTGCCGCTTAGCCCAATACGCTATCTGAAATAGGAGCGACGTAAATTGAACAAATGTGATAGAATTTCGCTGAATTCTTATATTAACCAAAATATAAAATGATCTAATCGGGTCTCTGATTGCCCTGTCTTAGAAGTTTAATAGTGCGTTTTAGTCGACATTCCACGCGCTTTAAGATGCCGCCTAGCCCAGTACGCTATCTGAAATAGGAGCGACGTAAATTGAACAAATGTGCATAGAATTTTGCTGAATTCTTAAATTAACCATAATATAAAATGATCTAATCGCGTCTCTGTTTGCCCTACCCTAGAAGTTTAATAGTGCATTTTACTCGCCATTTCATGCGCTTTGAGGTGCCGCCTAGCCCTGTACGCTATCTGAAATAGCAGCAACGTAAATTGAACAAATGTGATAGAATTTCGCTGAATTCTTATATTAACCAAAATATAAAATGATCTAATCGGGTCTCTGATTGCCCTATCATAGAAGTTTAATAGTGCGTTTTACTCGACATTCCACGCGCTTTAAGATGCCGCCTAGCCCAGTACGCTATCTGACATAGGAGCGACGTAAATTGAACAAATGTGATAGATTTTGCTGAATTCTTAAATTAACCATAATATAAAATGACCTAATCGCGTCTCTGTTGCCCTACCCTAGAAGTTTAATAGTGCATTTTACTCGCCATATCATGCGCTTTGAGGTGCCGCTTAGCCCAATACGCTATCTGAAATAGCAGCGACGTAAATTGAACAAATGTGATAGAATTTCGCTGAATTCTTATATTAACCAAAATGAAAAATGATCTAACCGGGTCTCTGATTGCCCTATCATAGAAGTTTAATTGTGAATTTTACTCGCCATCCTACGCGCTTTAAGATGCCGCCTAGCCCAGTACGCTATCTGAAATAGGAGCGACGTAAATTGAACAAACGTGATAGAATTTTGCTGAATTCTTAAATTAACCATAATATAAAATGATCTAATGGGGTCTCTGTTTGCCCTACCCTAGAAGTTTAATAGTGCATTTCACTCGGCATTTCATGCGCTTTGTGTCGCATCTTAGCCCAATACGCTATCTGAAATAGGAGCGACGTAAATTGAACAAATGTGATAGAATTTCCCTGAATTCGTATATTAACCTTAATGTAAAATGATCTAATCGGGTCCCTGCTCACCCTACCCCAGAAGTTTAACAGTGCATTTCACTCGTCATTTCATGCGCTTTAAGATGCCGCTGAGCCCAATACGCTATCTGAAATAGGAGCGACGTAAATTGAACAAATGTGATAGAATTTCGCTGAATTCTTATATTAACCGAAATATAAAATGATCTACTCGGGTCTCTGATTGCCCTATCATAGAAGTTAATAGTGCATTTTACTCGCCATTCCACGCACTGTAAGATGCCGCCTAGCCCTGTACGCTATCTGAAATAGGAGCGACGTAAATTGAACAAATGTGATAGAATTTTGCTGAATTCTAAAATTAACCATAATATAAAATGATCTAATCGGGTCTCTGTTTGCCCTACCCTACATGTTTAATAGTGCATTTTACTCGCCATTTCATGCGCTTCGAGGTGCCGCTTAGCCCAATACGCTATCTGCAATAGGAGCGACGTAAATTGAACAAATGTGATAGAATTTTGCTGAATTCTAAAATTAACCATAATATAAAATGATCTAATCGGGTCTCTGTTTGCCCTACCCTAGAAGTATAATAGTGCATTTTACTCGCCATTTCATGCGCTTTGAGATGTCGCTTAGCCCAATACGCTATCTGAAGTAGGAGCGACGTAAATTGAACAAATGTGATAGAATTTCCCTGAATTCGTATATTTACCTTAATGTAAAATGATCCAATCGAGTCTCTGTTCACCCTACCCTAGAAGTTTAATAGTGCATTCCACTCGCCATTTCTTGCGCTTTGAGATGCCGCTTAGCCCAATACGCTATCTGAAATATGAGCGACGTAAATTGAACAAATGTGATAGAATTTTGCTGAATTCTAAAATTAACCATAATATAAAATGATCTAATCGGGTCTCTGTTCGCCCTACCCTAGAAGTTTAATATTGCATTTTACTCGCCATTCCGGGCACTTTAAGATGCCGCCTAGCCCAGTACGCTGTCTGAAATAGGAGCGACGTAAATGGAGCAAATGTGATAGAATGTCGCTGAAATCTTATATTAACCATAATGTAATATGATCTAATCGGGTCTCTGATTGCCCTATCATTGAAGGTTAATTGTGCCTTTTACTCGCCATTCCACGCGCTTTAAGATGCCGAATAGCACAATACGCTACCTGAATAGGAGCGACGTAAATTGAACAAATGTGATAAAATTACGCTGAATTCTTATATTAACCATAATATAAAATGATCTAATCGGGTCTCTGTTTGCCTTACCCTAGAAGTTTAATAGTGCATTTTACTCGCCATTTCATGCGCTTTTGAGATGCCGCCTAGCCCAGTACGCTATCTGAAATAGGAGCGACGTAAATTGAACAAATGTGATAGAATTTTGCTGAATTCTTAAATTAACCATAATATAAAATGATCTAATCGGGTCTCTGTTTGCCCTACCCTAGAAGCTTAATAGTGCATTTTGCTCGCCATTTCATGCGCTTTGGGGTGCCGCTTAGCCCAATACGCTATCTGAAATAGGAGCGACGTAAATTGAACAAATGTGATAGAATTTCGCTGAATTCTTATATTAACCAAAATATAAAATGATCTAATCGGGACTCTGATTGACCTATCATAGAAGTTTAATAGTGCGTTTTACTCGACATTCCACGCGCTTTAAGATGCCGCCTAGCCCAGTACGCTATCTGAAATAGTAGCGACGTAAATTGAACAAATGTGATAGAATTTTGCTGAATTCTTAAATTAACCATAATTTAAAATGATCTAATCGCGTCTCTGTTTGCCCTAACCTAGAAGTTCAACAGTGCATTTTACTCGCCATTTCATGTGCTTTGAGGTGCCGCTTAGCCCAATACGCTATCTGAAATAGCAGCGACGTAAATTGAACAAATGTGATAGAATTTCGCTGAATTCTTATATTAACCAAAATATAAAATGATCTAATCAGGTCTCTGATTGCCCAATCATAGAAGTTTCATAGTGCGCTTTACTCGACATTCCACGCGCTTTATGATGCCGCCTAGCCCAGTACGCTATCTGAAATAGGAGCGACGTAAATTGAACAAATGTGATAGAATTTTGCTGAATTCTTAAATTATCCATAATATAAAATGATCTAATCGCGTCTCTCTTTGCCCTACCCTAGAAGTTTAATAGTGCATTTTACTCGCCATTTCTTAAGCTTTGAGATGCCGCTTAGCCCAATACGCTATCTGAAATAGCAGCGACGTAAATTGAACAAATGTGATAGAATTTCACTGAATTCTTATATTAACCAAAATATAAAATGATCTAATCGGGTCTCTGATTGCCCTATCATAGAAGTTTAATAGTGCATTTTACTCGACATTCCACGCACTGTAAGATGCCGCTTAGCCCAGTACGCTATCTGAAATAGGATCGACGTAAATTGAACAAATGTGATAGAATTTGCTGAATTCTTAAATTAACCATAATATAAAATGATCTAATCGGGTCTCTGTTCGCCCTACCCTAGAAGTTTAATATTGCATTTTACTCGCCATTCGGGCGCTTTAAGATGCCGCCTAGCCCAGTACGCTGTCTGAAATAGGAGCGACGTAAATTGAGCAAATGTGATAGAATGTCGCTGAAATCTTATATTAACCATAATGTAATATGATC